>OX465591.1:50417373-50422373 GCA_950022655.1 Alentia gelatinosa | reverse complement strand
AGGGTTAGGGTTAGGGTTAGGGTTAGGGTTAGGGTTAGGGTTAGGGTTAGGGTTAGGGTTAGGGTTAGGGTTAGGGTTAGGGTTAGGGTTAGGGTTAGGGTTAGGGTTAGGGTTAGGGTTAGGGTTAGGGTTAGGGTTAGGGTTAGGGTTAGGGTTAGGGTTAGGGTTAGGGTTAGGGTTAGGGTTAGGGTTAGGGTTAGGGTTAGGGTTAGGGTTAGGGTTAGGGTTAGGGTTAGGGTTAGGGTTAGGGTTAGGGTTAGGGTTAGGGTTAGGGTTAGGGTTAGGGTTAGGGTTAGGGTTAGGGTTAGGGTTAGGGTTAGGGTTAGGGTTAGGGTTAGGGTTAGGGTTAGGGTTAGGGTTAGGGTTAGGGTTAGGGTTAGGGTTAGGGTTAGGGTTAGGGTTAGGGTTAGGGTTAGGGTTAGGGTTAGGGTTAGGGTTAGGGTTAGGGTTAGGGTTAGGGTTAGGGTTAGGGTTAGGGTTAGGGTTAGGGTTAGGGTTAGGGTTAGGGTTAGGGTTAGGGTTAGGGTTAGGGTTAGGGTTAGGGTTAGGGTTAGGGTTAGGGTTAGGGTTAGGGTTAGGGTTAGGGTTAGGGTTAGGGTTAGGGTTAGGGTTAGGGTTAGGGTTAGGGTTAGGGTTAGGGTTAGGGTTAGGGTTAGGGTTAGGGTTAGGGTTAGGGTTAGGGTTAGGGTTAGGGTTAGGGTTAGGGTTAGGGTTAGGGTTAGGGTTAGGGTTAGGGTTAGGGTTAGGGTTAGGGTTAGGGTTAGGGTTAGGGTTAGGGTTAGGGTTAGGGTTAGGGTTAGGGTTAGGGTTAGGGTTAGGGTTAGGGTTAGGGTTAGGGTTAGGGTTAGGGTTAGGGTTAGGGTTAGGGTTAGGGTTAGGGTTAGGGTTAGGGTTAGGGTTAGGGTTAGGGTTAGGGTTAGGGTTAGGGTTAGGGTTAGGGTTAGGGTTAGGGTTAGGGTTAGGGTTAGGGTTAGGGTTAGGGTTAGGGTTAGGGTTAGGGTTAGGGTTAGGGTTAGGGTTAGGGTTAGGGTTAGGGTTAGGGTTAGGGTTAGGGTTAGGGTTAGGGTTAGGGTTAGGGTTAGGGTTAGGGTTAGGGTTAGGGTTAGGGTTAGGGTTAGGGTTAGGGTTAGGGTTAGGGTTAGGGTTAGGGTTAGGGTTAGGGTTAGGGTTAGGGTTAGGGTTAGGGTTAGGGTTAGGGTTAGGGTTAGGGTTAGGGTTAGGGTTAGGGTTAGGGTTAGGGTTAGGGTTAGGGTTAGGGTTAGGGTTAGGGTTAGGGTTAGGGTTAGGGTTAGGGTTAGGGTTAGGGTTAGGGTTAGGGTTAGGGTTAGGGTTAGGGTTAGGGTTAGGGTTAGGGTTAGGGTTAGGGTTAGGGTTAGGGTTAGGGTTAGGGTTAGGGTTAGGGTTAGGGTTAGGGTTAGGGTTAGGGTTAGGGTTAGGGTTAGGGTTAGGGTTAGGGTTAGGGTTAGGGTTAGGGTTAGGGTTAGGGTTAGGGTTAGGGTTAGGGTTAGGGTTAGGGTTAGGGTTAGGGTTAGGGTTAGGGTTAGGGTTAGGGTTAGGGTTAGGGTTAGGGTTAGGGTTAGGGTTAGGGTTAGGGTTAGGGTTAGGGTTAGGGTTAGGGTTAGGGTTAGGGTTAGGGTTAGGGTTAGGGTTAGGGTTAGGGTTAGGGTTAGGGTTAGGGTTAGGGTTAGGGTTAGGGTTAGGGTTAGGGTTAGGGTTAGGGTTAGGGTTAGGGTTAGGGTTAGGGTTAGGGTTAGGGTTAGGGTTAGGGTTAGGGTTAGGGTTAGGGTTAGGGTTAGGGTTAGGGTTAGGGTTAGGGTTAGGGTTAGGGTTAGGGTTAGGGTTAGGGTTAGGGTTAGGGTTAGGGTTAGGGTTAGGGTTAGGGTTAGGGTTAGGGTTAGGGTTAGGGTTAGGGTTAGGGTTAGGGTTAGGGTTAGGGTTAGGGTTAGGGTTAGGGTTAGGGTTAGGGTTAGGGTTAGGGTTAGGGTTAGGGTTAGGGTTAGGGTTAGGGTTAGGGTTAGGGTTAGGGTTAGGGTTAGGGTTAGGGTTAGGGTTAGGGTTAGGGTTAGGGTTAGGGTTAGGGTTAGGGTTAGGGTTAGGGTTAGGGTTAGGGTTAGGGTTAGGGTTAGGGTTAGGGTTAGGGTTAGGGTTAGGGTTAGGGTTAGGGTTAGGGTTAGGGTTAGGGTTAGGGTTAGGGTTAGGGTTAGGGTTAGGGTTAGGGTTAGGGTTAGGGTTAGGGTTAGGGTTAGGGTTAGGGTTAGGGTTAGGGTTAGGGTTAGGGTTAGGGTTAGGGTTAGGGTTAGGGTTAGGGTTAGGGTTAGGGTTAGGGTTAGGGTTAGGGTTAGGGTTAGGGTTAGGGTTAGGGTTAGGGTTAGGGTTAGGGTTAGGGTTAGGGTTAGGGTTAGGGTTAGGGTTAGGGTTAGGGTTAGGGTTAGGGTTAGGGTTAGGGTTAGGGTTAGGGTTAGGGTTAGGGTTAGGGTTAGGGTTAGGGTTAGGGTTAGGGTTAGGGTTAGGGTTAGGGTTAGGGTTAGGGTTAGGGTTAGGGTTAGGGTTAGGGTTAGGGTTAGGGTTAGGGTTAGGGTTAGGGTTAGGGTTAGGGTTAGGGTTAGGGTTAGGGTTAGGGTTAGGGTTAGGGTTAGGGTTAGGGTTAGGGTTAGGGTTAGGGTTAGGGTTAGGGTTAGGGTTAGGGTTAGGGTTAGGGTTAGGGTTAGGGTTAGGGTTAGGGTTAGGGTTAGGGTTAGGGTTAGGGTTAGGGTTAGGGTTAGGGTTAGGGTTAGGGTTAGGGTTAGGGTTAGGGTTAGGGTTAGGGTTAGGGTTAGGGTTAGGGTTAGGGTTAGGGTTAGGGTTAGGGTTAGGGTTAGGGTTAGGGTTAGGGTTAGGGTTAGGGTTAGGGTTAGGGTTAGGGTTAGGGTTAGGGTTAGGGTTAGGGTTAGGGTTAGGGTTAGGGTTAGGGTTAGGGTTAGGGTTAGGGTTAGGGTTAGGGTTAGGGTTAGGGTTAGGGTTAGGGTTAGGGTTAGGGTTAGGGTTAGGGTTAGGGTTAGGGTTAGGGTTAGGGTTAGGGTTAGGGTTAGGGTTAGGGTTAGGGTTAGGGTTAGGGTTAGGGTTAGGGTTAGGGTTAGGGTTAGGGTTAGGGTTAGGGTTAGGGTTAGGGTTAGGGTTAGGGTTAGGGTTAGGGTTAGGGTTAGGGTTAGGGTTAGGGTTAGGGTTAGGGTTAGGGTTAGGGTTAGGGTTAGGGTTAGGGTTAGGGTTAGGGTTAGGGTTAGGGTTAGGGTTAGGGTTAGGGTTAGGGTTAGGGTTAGGGTTAGGGTTAGGGTTAGGGTTAGGGTTAGGGTTAGGGTTAGGGTTAGGGTTAGGGTTAGGGTTAGGGTTAGGGTTAGGGTTAGGGTTAGGGTTAGGGTTAGGGTTAGGGTTAGGGTTAGGGTTAGGGTTAGGGTTAGGGTTAGGGTTAGGGTTAGGGTTAGGGTTAGGGTTAGGGTTAGGGTTAGGGTTAGGGTTAGGGTTAGGGTTAGGGTTAGGGTTAGGGTTAGGGTTAGGGTTAGGGTTAGGGTTAGGGTTAGGGTTAGGGTTAGGGTTAGGGTTAGGGTTAGGGTTAGGGTTAGGGTTAGGGTTAGGGTTAGGGTTAGGGTTAGGGTTAGGGTTAGGGTTAGGGTTAGGGTTAGGGTTAGGGTTAGGGTTAGGGTTAGGGTTAGGGTTAGGGTTAGGGTTAGGGTTAGGGTTAGGGTTAGGGTTAGGGTTAGGGTTAGGGTTAGGGTTAGGGTTAGGGTTAGGGTTAGGGTTAGGGTTAGGGTTAGGGTTAGGGTTAGGGTTAGGGTTAGGGTTAGGGTTAGGGTTAGGGTTAGGGTTAGGGTTAGGGTTAGGGTTAGGGTTAGGGTTAGGGTTAGGGTTAGGGTTAGGGTTAGGGTTAGGGTTAGGGTTAGGGTTAGGGTTAGGGTTAGGGTTAGGGTTAGGGTTAGGGTTAGGGTTAGGGTTAGGGTTAGGGTTAGGGTTAGGGTTAGGGTTAGGGTTAGGGTTAGGGTTAGGGTTAGGGTTAGGGTTAGGGTTAGGGTTAGGGTTAGGGTTAGGGTTAGGGTTAGGGTTAGGGTTAGGGTTAGGGTTAGGGTTAGGGTTAGGGTTAGGGTTAGGGTTAGGGTTAGGGTTAGGGTTAGGGTTAGGGTTAGGGTTAGGGTTAGGGTTAGGGTTAGGGTTAGGGTTAGGGTTAGGGTTAGGGTTAGGGTTAGGGTTAGGGTTAGGGTTAGGGTTAGGGTTAGGGTTAGGGTTAGGGTTAGGGTTAGGGTTAGGGTTAGGGTTAGGGTTAGGGTTAGGGTTAGGGTTAGGGTTAGGGTTAGGGTTAGGGTTAGGGTTAGGGTTAGGGTTAGGGTTAGGGTTAGGGTTAGGGTTAGGGTTAGGGTTAGGGTTAGGGTTAGGGTTAGGGTTAGGGTTAGGGTTAGGGTTAGGGTTAGGGTTAGGGTTAGGGTTAGGGTTAGGGTTAGGGTTAGGGTTAGGGTTAGGGTTAGGGTTAGGGTTAGGGTTAGGGTTAGGGTTAGGGTTAGGGTTAGGGTTAGGGTTAGGGTTAGGGTTAGGGTTAGGGTTAGGGTTAGGGTTAGGGTTAGGGTTAGGGTTAGGGTTAGGGTTAGGGTTAGGGTTAGGGTTAGGGTTAGGGTTAGGGTTAGGGTTAGGGTTAGGGTTAGGGTTAGGGTTAGGGTTAGGGTTAGGGTTAGGGTTAGGGTTAGGGTTAGGGTTAGGGTTAGGGTTAGGGTTAGGGTTAGGGTTAGGGTTAGGGTTAGGGTTAGGGTTAGGGTTAGGGTTAGGGTTAGGGTTAGGGTTAGGGTTAGGGTTAGGGTTAGGGTTAGGGTTAGGGTTAGGGTTAGGGTTAGGGTTAGGGTTAGGGTTAGGGTTAGGGTTAGGGTTAGGGTTAGGGTTAGGGTTAGGGTTAGGGTTAGGGTTAGGGTTAGGGTTAGGGTTAGGGTTAGGGTTAGGGTTAGGGTTAGGGTTAGGGTTAGGGTTAGGGTTAGGGTTAGGGTTAG
>OX465591.1:50403468-50417173 GCA_950022655.1 Alentia gelatinosa | reverse complement strand
ATATTACTTGAAATAGTATCATCTATTATATTATCATCTATTATATTATCATCTATTATATTATCTTTATTATTAATTATTCACATATTAAATAGTAACAGTTTGTTATAATTGGTATTGATAAATCTTTATTTTAATTTGCTCTATAAGTCCAATCGTTATAGGTATATAGTAGAATAATCATTCTCTTCACCTGTATCTTGGAGCACCAGGGGTCCTCGGCACTGACCAGTCAGGATCGAGGACTATGTTGTCGCGGTTAACTATTCCTCCACCTGATGTTGATGTCTGTGGTGGGTGGGGAATCCTTGGCTGTCCAAAGGGTAGTGTTGATCCCTCGTACTGTTGCTGTTGAGCATATGCTATAGGACCTCCAGGGTGTGGTATGTGCGCTACAGGCGACCCTGTTTGTGCGACGTATGGTGCCTGGTGGTATCTGCTGTAGAAAAAAGACATATACAAAAAAAATTAGTAAATAAATAAATAAATGATCTATTGATAGTGATAATAATATTCATACACATCTGATAATGATAGTTATATCATCTAATTTATTCATACTGTGGAGATTATCGTATGTATTGTATAATATGTAATGCTCACCCTTGCCGCTGTGTTGGCGTAGGGTGTTGATTCATATTCAGTAATTGTGGCATCATGTAGGGATGATACGATCGGTTATTCATCTGTAATGGTAAAAAAATAGTAAAATGTATATTACATTACATTACATTACGTGTGTGTGTGTGTGTGTGTGTGTGTGTGTGTGATGTTCCAGAATAATAGTAATAATGGACTGTAGCGAAACATAAATCTGACATCAGAAATGGAAAGCCCACCTTTTTTTACATGGGTATACCACATTTCAGACTGATATTCCTATTAGCATAATTTAAATTGAATAGTAATAGACGAGCTGTAGCGAAGCATAAATCCGATGTCAGAATGGAAAGCACACCTCTTTTTACATGGATATACCAAATTTCAGACTGATATTCCTAGTTAGAATAATTATATTGAATAGTAATAGACAAGCTGCAGCGAAATGTAAATCCAGTACCATTAACGGAAAGCCCACTGAATACGAATTGATACAGTGTAGTTATACCTATCATTAATTAATTAATTAATTAATCAATTGCTAATAATAATAATAATTGATTTAACAATCAATAAATACATACCTTCAGTGTTGGGTGTTCTCACGTTGATGATGATAGATAGAATATGCCAATAATGTGACCTCACGTAATTGACGCTCAATCAAGCTATGGTGCGGAGAATCCCAATTGGTAATCTGCGATGGTGGTGAGGTTTCCTGTGGTAGGAATGAAATCAGCAGGTAGTCTAACAGCAAGGATATCCCGTAGAACAATGTGATGAATAGACAGTGTAATGTCCCGTATATATACCAAACATGTACCTTGTTTTTTTTTGTTTTTTCTATTTGTTTTATTTAGACTGTAAGAGTTTTCAGCCCTGAGGCCGGTATGAATCACCCTTACAGTATCGTTGTCTGGGTTTCATCATCATCCATCATAGCTGTAGTTACCATTGCAACATATATACATAAACTAAATATAAAGCCATTAACTCCAGCTCATTTCGTCAATAACTTTCCGTTATTGACATCGTACATATATCACGGTATAATTTACCTTTCCAAAGAAAAAATATTGGCGTGAGTCACCTATCACATAATAAATAACAATATCACATTTCTGCAGGACTAGTACATCAAATTCCAAAAAATAATACTCAAAACAATCATCAACATAGTTAAGGAAGCAATATAGGAGGAAGAAAAGGGAGTTTTATCCAGACAGCAATTCCTCGATTGATTTCTTTTTCATATCTTGTTTAAATTTGTCATACAATTCAATATTCCTAAGTCTGGGTGCTAGTGTATTCCATAAAATAGACCCTCTGTACAATACGCTTTGCTTATACAACTCAACCCTTGGGCGCTCCGTCTTAAATACAATTGCCTCAGTACTTCTTGTATCGCGCTTCGTGTCAACAATCAGTCTCAAGTCACCCTTCTTTTTAAACATATAATTTATAATGTGCATGTCCCTCCTGGTTTGAAGAAAAGGCATTTTTGACTTTTTATGTACTGCCATACTGTTTGTATCCTCAGGGAGATGACATGCAATTTTCAGTGCCTTAGTATGAAATGCCTGTAATTTCTTCAATTTTGATGTTAATCCCTTACCATAAAATAAGTCCCCATAATCAATATATGGCATTATTAGTGATTTTACTATGCAAAGTGATGTATGTTCATCAATAAACCTTCTTATTTTGCTTAACAAATATATTTTGTGTGCTACTATTAGGACTGTCTGATCCAGGTGTTTCTGGAAAGAGAGGCTAGGATCAAGAGTATAACCAAGATATTTGAAGTGAAAAACCCGTTCCAGATTGATACCATCTATATTAACATTTTTCGGATCCACTTTCTTTAGACGAGGTTTAGTGCCGAAAAACATATATTTTGACTTACTTATATTTATTGTTAACTTATTTTCTTTGCACCATTTGTTAACCTTACCTAGCCTCTCATTCATGACTGTCACCATGGTTTCATCAATTTTGCCTCGAGTGAACAACACAGTATCATCGGCATACAAATACATGTTTTCTTTTCCAATCGCATGATACAGGTCATTTATATACACCAAGAAGAAAAAAGGCCCAAGGATCGAGCCTTGGGGCACTCCACAGGCGATTTCCCCCAAACCAGAGCTTATTCCGTTTACCCTTGTAAATTGAGATCTTGATTTTAAGTAGTTTTGTATCCATATTAAAAAGCTTCCCTTGATTCCCAATTTGTTTAGTTTATGTATTAATATATTGTGATTTACCGTATCGAAAGCTTTAGCTTGGTCTATAAAAACTGCCATGGTTAGTTTATCTTTATTTATTCCCATTAAAATATCTTCGACCAGCCTTACTGTGGTATCGCCTGTGGAGTGTCCCGGACGGAAACCCCCCTGAACATCGATCAACTAGTTGTTAACATCTGTGTATTCCATAAGTCTGAGATGAACAATTTTTTCTATAATTTTACTCATTACAGGAAGGATTGACACTGGTCGGAGGTTAGAAACCTTTTTCAAGCCTTTTTGTTTGATCAGAGGAGCCCTTTTCCAGGACTTCGGAAAAACTCCAGTGCGAAAAGACAAATTAAGAAGACGAGTGACTCTTCCCTTCACTGTAGTCAAAGCTATTTTGAGAAACCTCATGGTTATACCATCAAATCCTGATGACTTCCATATGTTCAAGTTCTTTATAATATCGACTACTTCTTTCTCATCGGTTACTATCTCTTCTAGTGTTTGGTCAGATTCTTCACCATAAAACTTCCACTCTGCTGTTAAGTGCTGAGCCAATTTCGGGCCAATTTGCAAAAAATAATCATTTATGACCTCAGGAACTTCATTTTCAGGAATTTGAGCCTTGTCCTCAGTTTCAAGGATCACTTTTTGATTATTTGATTCATTTGGTAGTACGGACCTGATGTCTTGCCAAAACTTTTTGCTGTCACTTCTGTGTCTATCTAGATTTTCTTTAACAAAATTTTCTTTAGCTTTATTAATCTGTTTCTTTGTAAAATTTCTCAAAAACCTAGCATGTATCCAATCATCTTTCCTGTTTTTCTTTTTTGCTACCTTCCATGCTCTATCTTTGTCCTTTATGAGTTCTAGTAACTCATTAGTCAACCATGGTTCCTTTGTCTTCCTGATTTTAAATTTCTTTATTGGGCATTGGCGATCAAGTGCTGATGTAAAAACTTCCAGCATATGATTCCAGGCTTCATCTGTATTATCATTCTCTTCAAACTTATCCCAGTTAGCATGTGAAATATCTTCTTTAAAAAGCTCTTCATTAAAGGATCTGTATGATCTCCCAAGAAATTCTATAGAGTGGTGTTCCTTCTTAAATTTTCCAAAAACAGAGAAGATTGGTGTATGGTCACTGACACTGATGTTAAGTATACCACTCGCCTTCCTATCGTTTACGTTCATAATCAGCCAATCAATGCATGTATTAGATATGTCACAGCTTCTTGTATAGTCTTTTATGACTTGTTTCAAACCTTTTAATTTAAGCCATGCTTTTAAGTCCAAAACTAGTGTATTTCTTTTCTCCATCCAGTTTATGTTTACATCCCCTAGAACTATTAAGTTTTTTCTGTCTAAATTTAGTCTGTTTATCATTTCCTGTATTTTGATCACCCCAAGTTCCGGGTCTCCATCCCTAGGCCTATAAACAGAAGCCACATAAAGTTCCTTTTGATTTTTTAACTTAACCTTAATCCAGATCGATTCCAAGTCAATAGATGAGGTGTTCATATCAATTATTTCAATCCCTTCCACATTTAGTTCTTTCTTATAGTAAATTGCTACTCCACCTCCACCTGTTGCGTGGTAAAGAATCAACGGGTTGAGACATAAATTTAATCGACTGTAGTGTGTTGTAATTAATCTAATACCGATTAAAAAGGGATTATAGTAATCGGCTAAACACCCTTCCTGATTATTCTATAAACCTTAAACTAGTACTACAGTGTATGGAATATATGGAGATCCACACCGTGAGAATTGGTAATTTTTTCCGGTACCTCTACAATGGCGAGTAATTTTTACCGGTGTGATAATGATAATGGTAAAAAAATCCTATTGACTGTATACTAGTACAACACGTCTCCCCGGAAAAAAATGACGCGTTTCTCCGGCAGAGGGTAAAATTACCAAGCACCTCTATGAGCTGTATCAATGTCATCAGAATGCGTCACTGTTTACATGTCACCTACTTGAGGTTTGAAGCTGTGTAGGTACCCTGTATATGTCGGTCTCAGCTATACATTAAAAGGGTTTGTAACTTTATGTAAGGTGTCCTTTTAAGACTGAATAACTAAACCTCCTTAATTAAAATTGGTATTAGAGGTGTATACCTTATCAGGTAATGTCTACATTTAGGCAATGTGATCTTGACTATGTTAAGGTTACATCTGAATTAATGAGTAGGGGATAACTGGATAGTTAAAAATCTAAATCATGAAATAATAAAATATAATTCATGAGTAGTTTGAATTGAATCTTTAACTTTCTATTGAGGAATAATTTAAATACATGTTCAGGAGGCATGTTCAATATTGACATCGTCGTCAATGTTAATGTCAGTGTCAACACCAATATTATTACCACATTTAGAGATCAGTGATAATCAATGACTATTGACACGATCCGGTAGCGTGAGCTAACGGAAAGTATCTTAATTGAAGAGAGACGACTGGACTCCTTCTATAGTAGTTTTATTGCACGTATGATACAGTGGACTGACCAGAGTGAACTGACCTCTTGTGCCTTGCCTGCCCGCACCTCGCGTGGGAGGGGGGGCTGTTACCAGGGGCAACAGCCCTCCCCCACGCTGACCAGCGGGCTGGGGGGAGGGGGGGTGGTGGAGGTCCGTATATGCCGGTCTGCATACCTCGGAACCTAACACTATCTACTGCTACAAATGAATGAGTGTGTATTGCAGGCAGCTACCGCGAGTGGTCGGGTACACATGTGTCGGATGAAAGGCGATCTTATCAAGATGTCACCGGATAGTGTCACCCTCTCCGGTATCGCTACCACCCCGCTGACACTGGTTTTAGTGACACCCCTTTCCTCTTTGAATAGTATAAGAAAGATGTCATTAATCTTATTGATTCAGAATACTAAGGACATCGGCAAGATCAAGTCAGTCATCTCCATAGCCGTCATGAGGTCAACCTTCATACTATCCGTCTTTGCTATATCGCTCATGCAGATTGAGGCCTTACTGAAATGCAGACCTGGTAGAAGATGTGTCTGTTACCCATCACGTGGAGTGGTTTCATGCACCAACATTGTATTATACAGCATGCCCGATGTCCGTCACGGGAAATCCACTGGGTATCCTGTACTTGACCTTCGCGGCAACAATATCAGGACTATAGGTGATTTCCCGATGGATAGATTCACCAGAATAGACCTCAGAAGGAATCCTATAGCTGATTCGTGTTCGAGTCTACCAAGAAGCGTGATAGACACTGACCAATGTAAGAGGATAACTTCGTTGATCGATGAACCTGAAACACCTATGCAAGTAGACACTAACACGGACAGTGAAGATCTCATGGATGACAATACATCTACCGGAAAGGCTCTAGACAGTGTTGAAGTCGTGGTTCATGAAAATAGAGTTAAAGTCAGGGATAAAACTGTTGGTAATAAGGATAAAACTGTTAAACCAAACACCGTGGAGGGCGATTCTAACGTGAAGGGTGTTGATAAAGTGGATAACAGATCCGGTCGAATGATGGTTGTCGTGGTCAGCGCGACCGGTGCCGGAGGATTAGGTGTAGTATTTGCCATTATCATAAGTTTATTAATCCATCTTGACCGGAAAGGAATATTACTTAAATGTTGTGACCGTGTATGTGGAAAATGTTTTTCTGACAATACATCTACGGATAACGTCAATACACCTGGATCATCAAACAACAGGGGATTGGATATTGAGTCCAGCAATGTCGATGATATATCAGGACTTGATCATGACAGTGGGACCTCAACAACGCATGTAAAACATGTAGTGCCTCCAACAGAACCATGTGAGTCCTTCCATATAGAAGATACCGGAGTCACGGTACAGTTACCTGCAAAAGGATGATGCCTCCACGGGAAATGAAGAGGGAGATGATCGGTGTACCGAACCTATGGATTTGAGGTAAGGTTATTATTAATTATCATATTATTATTAATACTGTTATGATACCATGTAGATGATTCTTTGTAAGTGTCTATTGATATGATACTATTATCATACTATAACTAACAATATATCTCTGTAAGGAATTATCATTATATCCTTATTATTATCATATTATTGTATGTGTATAATATATGTAATGTATATATTGATATAATAAATATGATATCATATTTCTCGATACAGTACCGAGAGTAAGACGTCGACAGGAAAGATACCCTCAAAGCTGTGCGGTCCTGATACTGGTCCTGGTCCTGGTCCTGTACCCCGCTCCCACAAAAGGAAGAATGATAAACCTTATACAAGACCTTCAACCTCGTCACTCCCGCCTGACTCTTCACAGATGTCCCCACAGCTGGTAGAACTCGACTCACTAATTCCTCCACCACCATCATCACTCCCCCAACCACTTGTACCTAGCGTGTCATCTACAGCAGTTGAGAAACCACATAACATCGGAGTGGTGAAAAGTGTTGTAAAGTGTAGTGGTTTCAAAAGACAATGTGATGGAACACCCACAGGTTCGACACCTCCTGATAAAGTATCACACATGGAGCACGGTAATGAAGATAGTGATTCAGACCAGTGATACATCGGACTATGTGAATAGTGATTCAGTTATGACTTTGTCTGAGCTTTAGCTTTAGCTTTAGTTCCATGCTGGACTATACGAACTGATATTCAAGCAGATGGTACTGACTGATGGTATATTTTATATATAGTATATACCACTTAACTAGTTTTACCATAGTTTAGCTTAGCTTAGCTTAGCTTGACTTAGTGAATACCGTAGAATGTGTATAGTTAGTTCACGGATTATATTACACTATATCTTACCCTATCACTGTGTACCTTATCATGTCAGTAGACCTATACTACGTCTAAAAGGCATAGTATAATCTCACTATTTGAAGCATGGATCGTTATACCTCAGTGTAGTTAATGTTATAAATGAGTGAAACCTTGACATTTCAAACTATGTGCATGTGTACACCTGAAATGCTAGTAGTTATCTAGCTTTAGTTTAGCCTTAGCTTTCATACATCTAAAAGACGATATATGATCCTAATTAAGCATGGATCGTCATCTCACAGATTATTAATTGCATATAGGTGAGCTAAGAGTTAGCTAGATAGATTTAACGTTTTGTTTTATAGATAGATAGATAGATAGATAGATAGATAGAAATATAGATATGGAACTTTAAACCTTTTATAGATATAAATATAAGTAAGCTGATGAGTTAAATCAAACGTATATACTGTATATCTTATATCTTATATCTTATCTATATATCTTATATCTTATATCTATACTCAACCTTGTTGAATAGCTGGTGTTAAATCAAACACATATACGGTTATATCTTTTATCTTATATCTTTAAATCTATACCAGTGTCATATTTACATGTTGATGGTAATAGTATATGATAATAAAGTATCAACACTTTAACTATGATGTTCTGTTATATTTCTATTGTTATATTGTGAATGTAATGATATAATTAAGATCTGAATTCAAAAGAGTTAATAATATATAACTTTATTATTATTGTACTAATAGTTGATTCATGGTAGTATATATCTATTCAATAATATTATTATATACTTTAGTATATCTAATATAGTGTTAATACATATACATATATACATATATACATATATACATATACATATATGAAGAAGATATACCAGCAGAGGGCGGCTATATCGAGATATAAGCGGCAGGCGTCAGAGGGAGCCAAGCGAGTCAGGCGCAAGGACCCCTGGGACCCAAAGAGTCAACGAGCGTCGGGACAACATAGGACTGGGCCTCACTCACCCTCAGACTGCCGCACCGTATACACCTCACGTTTTTTTGTGGTTTTTTTTGTGTTTTTTTGTTTTTTTGTTTTTTTGTTTTTTTAGGGAGCCTTGTGGGTTTGTTTATTGAGGAACTCACGAATCTAAATAAACAAATAATCGCCAAATCACAGTAATTGTATGTGTTTCCTATGTTCTGACCAGAGACGGTTATACATATATATACATATATATGTATGTATACATACATTATACATGTATATATATATACATAACATATAAGTTCATATAGCATGTAAATATAATGTATGTATGTATGTATGTATTGACTGATTGACATTAGCCCTGATCACCCTGTTCAATAATACAGTCTAGTGAGTTCAACCATACTCCACTAGAGCGGCAGTGCGGTATAGTTCAGTAAAGTACAGTACAGTACATAAGGATAGTTCCCGCACGATCCGCCAGGGCTGCAGCACTAGATGTGAGCGGGATCGCTCGTGGGACTGAGGGGTTTCGAGGAGTGGTGTCAGCTATGCGCGCACCCCCTAGCACCGCTAGCTAATTACGAGC
Source organism: Alentia gelatinosa (assembly GCA_950022655.1). Lineage (NCBI taxonomy): Eukaryota > Metazoa > Annelida > Polychaeta > Phyllodocida > Polynoidae > Alentia > Alentia gelatinosa. Next base: position 50,407,992 of record OX465591.1, on the reverse strand, counting down.
GGTAAACACAGTAATCGCTTAGTACTACAACTCACTATCAGTAAACATGATTAATGGTCTAGATTGATTACGGAGTATACAGTTGATGTGCGCTCGGTCGTGTTTGCCTCTGCGGAGCACAGTGTTTGCCCCTGCGGAGCACCACGCTCCGGTGAACGCGAACAATACCCGAGATAATCCCTTGAGGTGACCCGGCGCCGACTTCCCGGCACGGTCTGCTCATAATACAAATAACCTCGACCAAAAGACAATAGATTGGGCAATAAACAAACGAAAGAACAATCTGCGGAGCACCACGCATGACTGATTTTAAACAATTGATTCTGTGGTCTATACAGCTATGTATACTACTAAGCGTAACGAGAATCTCCACATGGGCCTGGGAGTGAACCAAGCAGATGTAAAGTTCTGGTCTAAACATCCCTATCGTGGCCATGTAATATTATCATGAAACATCACGAAATTTCATATGATTGTTTATATGGCATGAGTTGTCTTCGTGGCATGATATCACGAAGCGGTGCTGAGTGATAACTGAAATGGAAGACAACGAATGGCATATAAACAATCATATGAAATTGAGTGATGTTTAGATTTTATCCTACCCTGTTACATGTTTTTGACTTACCAGTGGCATATAAATATTTTATGGCATAACCGTGGCATACAGTCACACCATGTTAAGTCTATGGGGATTTATATGTGGGGTAGGATAATGGTTTCTATGAGAAGAAAGTAATTATCTAAATTACACTCTGTCATTTATCATTCATGTAATAATAATGACTAGTTGAACAGATGTACCTAAAGTTAGGTCAAATCATCACTACGTGCAGCACCGGCGGTGAGTATCAAGATGCAGGTTGAAACCACTATGAGCAAGCATCCCCCTACTTCCAGTGGGTTGTGTCTTCCCTTGTTCTGCATGAATGTATACTGAACAAACAATTCACAGACAATGGTCAGTGTTGACATAATAGCAACATGAGATGGAAAAATCTTCTGGGATGCATAGGTAACAGCCAGCACACAGGCAGTTGAACATACAGAATGTACGCATACAAGGAAAAACTCTCTCAATGTAAGGCCTATAACAAAGTCTTCAAAGTAAAATATCATTACAAGACTTATTGGAGAAGATATAATTCCACCAATACAAGATAATACAACAGGACTCAGGCTTTTCAGTTGGAATCCCACCATATACAGGGTAATGGCATCAAAACCACCTGATATTATCAACAATAGATAACCAGCCAGATACCCGAAAACTGGTGAACTGTTATAGGTATGCACTGTCTCCTGAGCCAGGTTGAGAAGGCCACTGACGTTTGTTCCATTGATATATTTTGATGAGAGATGTTCGACTGATAGAATAGTTAACTGCTCATTTCCAATTTTTCCCCAAGGCTGCATTACAAACACACTTCCTGCAGCACAAAGAAGCATTGTGGTGATCTGAGCAAGTCCAAAGTTCTTCTTGCCAAATACCTTTGTGTATATAGCTGTAAAAAACATCCGCGACACAAAAAAGAAACCTCCTATGTGTGATAGAGGAATGAAAGCTGCAGCAGCGTAGTAGGCCAATGTGAATAGAAGGCTAGCAAGCCTTGTTATGATCACAGCAGGGGCAAACTTCACGTCAACAGCTGAATTTATATCTTTCAGAAATATAACTACTATTGAAATGATGAGCATCCCAAGATATCGGGCAAGACTAAGTTGAAAATCTGGTATCCTTCCATGAAGAGCTTGCACCGCAGTTACTGAACTTGTCTCAGAAATGACGGCCAGTAAGCAGGCAATGTACCCAGCCACGTCCTTACTCCTTTTGGTCAAATCCATCTCTAAAATAAAATAAAACCGAATAAATTATCATAAATAAGGGTTGCATGCACAAAGGTTTGAAGGAGTGATAAATATCTATAAGTTCTATCTATAAGACAGTAACCACCTAACATCACCAACATTAATTTTGAATCAGGTTAAACCCTTAACTAAACCTTATTTTGATATTTGAAATATATGAAAAAGAACTTTGTAGACAATAACATTCTCATACAAGTACAATTTGTAGTGCCTTGAGCTGTGAATTTTAATTCAGTTTCTTTCCATTTACAAGACACTTCAAAAGACCACTGTCGCGGATGTGTATACATATGAAAATACCACTAATAGGTTGTAGTGAACTTTAATAGCATAAGCGGCTGCTTCCAGTTTTCCTTTATTATCACTCAACAGATTGCTGCAATTTACCTTCCATGGTGAGTACATTCCCATATCAATATGGTGAGTACATTCCCATATCAATATGGTGAGTACATTACCATATCAATATGGTGAGTAGATTCTCATATCAATATGGTGAGTACATTCCCATATCAATATGGTGAGTACATTCCCATATCAATATGGTGACTACATTCCCATATCTATATGGTGAGTAGATTCTCATATCAATATGGTGAGTACATTCCCATATCAATATGGTGAGTACATTCCCATATCAATATGGTGATTAGATTACCATATCAATATGGTGAGTAGATTCTCATATCAATATGGTAAGTACATTCCCATATCAATATGGTGAGTACATTCCCATATCAATATGGTGAGTACATTCCCATATCAATATGGTGAGTACATTCCCATATCAATATGGTGAGTACATTCCCATATCAATATGGTGAGTACATTACCATATCAATATGGTGAGTACATTCCCATATCAATATGGTGATTAGATTCCCATATCAATATGGTGAGCACATTACCATATCAATATGGTGAGTACATTCCCATATCAATATGGTGAGTACATTCCCATATCAATATGGTGAGTACATTACCATATCAATATGGTGAGTTCATTCCCATATCAATATGGTGAGTACATTCCCATATCTATATGGTGATAAGATTCTCATATCAATATGGTTAGTAGATTCCCATATCAATATGGTGATATGATTCTCATATCAATATGGTGAGTACATTCCCATATCAATATGGTGAGCACATTCCCATATCAATATGGTGAGTACATTCCCATATCAATATGGTGAGTACATTCCCATGTCAATATGGTGAGTACATTACCATATCAATATGGTGAGTACATTCCCATATCAATATGGTGATTAGATTCCCATATCAATATGGTGAGTACATTACCATATCAATATGGTGAGTACATTCCCATATCAATATGGTGAGTACATTCCCATATCAATATGGTGAGTACATTCCCATATCAATATGGTGAGTACATTACCATATCAATATGGTGAGTTCATTCCCATATCAATATGGTGAGTACATTCCCATATCTATATGGTGATAAGATTCTCATATCAATATGGTTAGTAGATTCCCATATCAATATGGTGATATGATTCTCATATCAATATGGTGAGTACATTCCCATATCAATATGGTGAGCTCATTCCCATATCAATATGGTGAGTACATTCCCATATCAATATGGTGAGTACATTCCCATGTCAATATGGTGAGTACATTACCATATCAATATGGTGAGTACATTCCCATATCAATATGGTGATTAGATTCCCATATCAATATGGTGAGTACATTACCATATCAATATGGTGAGTACATTCCCATATCAATATGGTGAGTACATTCCCATATCAATATGGTGACTACATTCCCATATCTATATGGTGAGTAGATTCTCATATCAATATAGTGAGTACATTCCCAAATCAATATGGTGAGTACATTCCCATATCAATATGGTGAGTACATTCCCATATCAATATGGTGAGTACATTCCCATATAAATATGGTGAGCACATTACCATATCAATATGGTGAGTACATTCCCATATCAATATGGTGAGTACATTCTTATATCAATATGGTGAGTACATTCCCATATCAATATGGTGAGTACATTCCCATATCAATATGGTGAGTACATTCCCTTATCTATATTGTGAGTACATTCCCATATCAATATGGTGAGTACATTCCCATATCAATATGGTGAGTACATTCCCGTATCAATATGGTGAGCACATTACCATATCAATATGGTGATTAGATTCTCATATCAATATGGTGATTAGATTCCCATATCAATATGGTGAGTACATTCCCATATCAATATGGTGATAAGATTCTCATATCAATATGGTGATTAGATTCCCATATCAATATGGTGAGTACATTCCCATATCAATATGGTGAGTACATTCCCATATCAATATGGTGAGTACATTCCCATATCCATATGGTGAGTTCATTCCCATATCCATATGGTGAGTTCATCGGCAGACCATGGCACTCCGCGTGCCAATACCCCGTCCGTTGTCAGACCCGTTCACAAACACACGACTAGTACAGTTCATACACTAAATGACAACTTTACTTCTTTTCAGGTGATTGATTCTCTCCTGCCGCAGTCGGTGCACCACACCTGGCGTGACATGAGAGAGGCCAACTGTCAGCTGCACGAGAGTGAGGCCTGAGGCTCGTTTTTCTGGACCACGTTGA